>ONZH01019085.1:0-13795 GCA_900303285.1 Rhinella marina
AAGTTTTCTGGCTATTTTTATGATGTCTTGCAGATGGGTAGAAGATTTTAGGAACCGCTTGACAACCAGATTGAACACGTGCACCATGCAGGGCGCATAGCACAGCCCTCCTTGACTCAGCGCCGACACCATGTTCTTCCCATTGTTGGTCACCATGGTTCCAATTTTAAGTCGCGGGGAAAGCCAGGATTCAATTTTTTGATGAAGGACGCAGAGCAGTTCCTCCCCTGTGTGACTCCGTTTGCCCAGGCAAAGGGGTTGTAGAACCGCGTGACACAACCGTGCCCTGCACATGTGGTATGCTGGTGGGGCACTGTGACATTGTCGCAGGACCAATGGCATCAAAATATGGAGGCAGAAGTGGTGTCACCTGGCCAAGTTGCTGGTTTGGCTGTGCAGGAACCACATTTATCCAGTGGGCCGTAAAGGACATATACGTAATTATAGCTCCACATGTCGGCATGTGGAGCTGTGGACAGGCTCAAGGACTGGCATACCTTCTGTTCTACATATTTGTGCAGGGCTGGTACTGTCTGTTTCACAAAGAAATGACGGCGTGGAACTCTCCACCTTGGCTTGGCACAAGCCATCAGTTCTCTGAAAGGTTCAGAGTCCACCACTTGGAAAGGGAGGGACTGCAGCACCAGCAACTTGGCCAGGATGCCGTTGGATGTGTACACACATACTGCTGTCTCTTGGCAGTCGCTTCGCTGATTGATTGCTGACGGAATGACTGACAAGAAGTAGAAGAAGTTGCAGGAGCATCAGATGATGGGAAAGACAGACAGCCTACTTTGGCTGAGGTGGTGGAGCCTTGACTGCTTGAAATTGGGTGCTTGCTACTGGGTAATGCAGTGGCTGCTGCGGCAGGCTGGATCACCACATGGAAGTCCCGGTTCTCCCAGGCCACTTTATGGTGACACTGCATATGTTGACGCAGGGCTGTGGTGCCAACATTGGCACCCTGGCCACGCTTCACCTTCTGCCCACAGATTCTACAAATGGCTATGTTCACCTCACCCGGCGGCTTAACAAAAAACTGCCACACCACCGAGTAGGTGATTTTACACCCAACACTCCGCACTGACTGACATGCTACCGCCGCTGCCTCCGTCAACCCCTGCATCATTACTTTCTGGCCCGGTAGGCTCCTGCGAAGCGGGTGGTCTATCCTGGGCATGTTTGGCTACCGACCTCCACTGCTGCCACCCTGCTGACTCCCAGCCACGCTAGCGACTTGCTGGCTCCACCGCTGCCTCACAGGCAAGCTGCCACCCTCTTCTCCTGATGATGATGAAGTCCCTAATTCACCCGGCTCCCGAATGCGATCAACTACATCATCATCACGTCAGTACTCTCTGGTTCAGGAGCCTGACAGCTCGTAACACCAGCTCCCACGCCACTCTCCTCATCACTACTTGCCCGTCTAACAGAGGAAGTTGCGGATGTCTCCTCCACATCTTGGCTGGCCAGTAACTGCTGACTGTCCTCTAGTAGCTCGTCCTCGCTGTATAGTGGAGCTGAGCCCACAGCATACAGTACTTCTCCTGGCTGAAGGAACAGCAAAGGACAGAGGCAGGTTGAAGACAGGTGAGGGCACAGGGCCTGCTCCTGGGCCATGCCAACTAAAGGTTGTGTCTAAAGAACCCACCGACTTTTGGATGGGGGTGTCTGATGTCATTTGCGACGAAGTCGAAGACCGAGTCAACCATTCAAGAACCGCTGGGTTGCTGGTCAAGACACGACTGCTAGATGACACCAGGAGCTTAAAACACGCTACAATGGGCTGTAATTTTCTCACTTCACCACACAACGGCTAATAAGCCTTTTTTCCACTACTAATAAACGATAAAAGGCTTTACAAAATTTAACTGCTGTGCTATACGCTGAATAAAAGTTTTTTTGCCACTAATACACGCTACAGAGGGCTGCAATTTTCCCACTTCACCACACAACAGCTAATAACCCTTTTTTTTTACTTCCACCACTAATACAAATACAAAAAAGGCTTTAGTAAATGTAACTGCAGCGCTATACGCCAAATAAAACTTTTTTTTGCCACTAATACACCCTACAAAGGGCTGTAATTATCCCACTTCATCATACAACAGCTATAAGCCCTTTCTTTTTTCCAACACTAATAAACAACAAAAAATACTTTACTAAATGTAACTACAGCGCACAAGGGTTAATAAGACCCCAATAATCGGAATTACAGAGGTATGATCTATTGCAAACCTGAAATGGGCAGCTGTATCATGGCAAGTTTAAACCCCAGTCACTGCACCAAGGTGTAATAGGATTGTTCCTATTACCCTGTCTTTAACCACCCCTATTGAACCCTGTTCTGCTTCAATACTTTCCTCCCTATCCTTTCCCTACACTTCTATTGAGCAATACATAAGTTTGATAAGCTTTTCTACCACTTTCCCTAGCGCCTGCTAACATCTCTCCCTGCACTAAGTTCACTGGAGAATGGCAGAATCCAAGATGGCTGAGACTATTTATAGGGCTGTGACATCACAGGGCTGGCTGCTGATTGGCTGCATGCATGGCATTGTGAGTGATCCCTCATTCCCACAGTTCCTTGCTCCATGTCCTAACACGTGCAGCAGCCATTTTAGGAAAAAAAATGTGATTAGTTACCACGAATCGTCAGGAAATTCGGATTCGGTGTAAATGGAATAATTCCTTAAATTCTGATCAAATTCCACTTCACCAGCTTCGATACGCCCATCTCTAGTAGCCATGCCCCACTCCCAAGCAATACAGTAGCCTTGTCATCATGATCAGCTTCTTCTTGTCCTCAGACTCCTCCACATTGTTCAACGCTCGATTGTGAGACATCATAACAGAATGTGTGGCCCTGAAAAACCAGCAGTTTATGTACAAGCTTCCCATGCTAGCGGTGCAGTTGCTTCTGTACCACTGAGTGGATTCTGCTGCCTCAAGAGAACTGATGGCATGCAATCGGCCTTGTAGAATTATTTCGCCAAATGCCATCCCTGCTTTGTACAGTCACATGGCAGAGAATTTGGGGCACTCCTTGCAATTCTCGTGGTGCAGAAAGATGCATGGCATGGTGGACCCCAGGAGCAGCTTTTATGGGCAGGGACAGTACATGTCTTTCATGGTCCACTGTGTCAATATTTTTCACCCAAGGCCGCACAGCAGCAACAAGACCATCCCAGGTCCTTGTTTCCATGTTTGTGTTGGTCTGGTTCCCACACCAGTTGCTTATTCGCCTCCTCCACATTCTCCTGTATGCATCTTCTCTTGTCCCCAACAGAAGCAGGGCAGAGCGATGCTTCCACTTTCCATCCTATTATATTTGTAAATTGAAGTGCTGCCATGTTGTGTTAGAGCTGATCAACCTGGGTGAGAGGACATGCACCAGTCCACCTCAGCAGAAAGAATTTGTTGTTTTGAGATCAGGCAGTGGGAGACCATCAGAGATGCATGTCATGTACTCAGGCCCCCTCAAACAGCCCACCAGATTTGTCTGTAGGTAGAACAATGTCATCCCCCTTGATATTATTTTAGAGCAGACGGTCACACTGATGCAACTGGGGTTTAGCGGAAGAAGAACAGCTTATGCATGTTGCTGGCCACCCTGTAACTTTTGTGTACCAACATGAAGAAAGTCTCATGGAGTAGGCAGTGGAGGATGAGCAGCTACAACTTGAAAAGGAGGAGCAGGAGGACAAGGCTGATGATGATGATGACAGCGACACTGGTCACGATGACCAATCATCTCAGCTGGAAATAACTGGGTCCTTGGGTTAGTATATAAAATGAGAATGCTTGTACTAGGAGAAAATGTCTGTATGTGGGTAAGTAACTGGCTCAGTGATAGAAAACAGAGGGTGGTTATTAACGGCACATAGTCAGATTGGGTCACTGTCACTAGTGGGGTACCACAGGGGTCAATATTGGGCCCTACTCTCTTATATATATTTATTAATGATCTTGTAGAAGGCTTGCAAAGTAAAAATCAATTTTTGCAGATGACACTAAACTGTGTAAAGTAATTAACACATAAGAGGACAGTACACTGCTACAGATGGATCTGGATAGATTGGAGGCTTGGGCAGAGAAGTGGCAGATGAGGTTTAACACTGAGAAATGTAAGGTTATGCATATGGGAAGGAATAATGCAAGTCACCAGTACATACTAAATGGTAAAACACTGGGTAACACTGACATGGAAAAGGACCTAGGAATTTTAGTGAACAGCAAACTAAGCTGTAGAAACCAGTGTCAGACAGCTGCTGCCAAGGTCAATAAGATAATGGGTTGCATCAAAAGGGGCATAGATGCCCGTGATGAGAACATGGTCCTGCCACTTTACAAATCACTAGTCAGACCACACATGGAGTACTGTGTACAGTTCTGGGCTCCTACCTCACAGAACACATGAGAGTGATGTCCATCAACGTAGATAGCAAGGACCACCTTGTGGCTCTCACTAAAGGTGCATTTACACCAGATGAGGAGAAGCTGATTGTCAGGTAGGAAGTGTTCCTTCCTGACAGTCGCCTGTTTGTTAAGTGGAGGTGAAGCGATCACCTTCACAGTATGAGGATGTACTATTGCTGCTGCTATTGCTTGTCCCCATACAGAACCATTGCTTCTGGGCTGCAGAGTGTTGTTTAGACAACACAATCTGCTGTCCAGGAATAATGACTGAGATGTCCGCACCAATGATCATTTCACCCGATGAACGGGCAGTTTATCGGGAACAAGTATTTGCAGGAATGTTTGTTCCCGTTATTCGCACTGTATAAATCCCGCTTAAGTGTGATACTCTGGTTGGGACTGTGACTTATGAGGTTGCCACGGAAATTGGTGAAGATATGCAAAGTGCAATGGTTGCTAGGGGCAACGGCACGACAAAACAGCACATGATGTTGAATGCTGCTGCAATTCTGAGTTAGGACTGAGAGTAGTTCTGTCACAAGTAATGAATGGGGAGGAACACCCAGTAATTAAACATCTAGCCAGCTGGTCAATTGAACATACATTTCACACCACTGTCTAGTCCCTGTGCAGGCCTTGCGTGACTGCACTTTATGATAGCCTGGCACTGATTTCACTTTGTTCACTTTGTGGAATGTATGTTCAACTGACCAGCTGGCTAGATGTTTAATGTGTGAACAGAGTCAAACAAGTAGTAGATTACCAAAACTGCAGCCACGCAAGGTCTGCACAGGGACTAGACAGTGGTGTGGTATGTATGTTCAACTGACCAGCTGGCTAGATGTTTAAAGGGTTTCTGTCACCAAAATTTACCATATTTAACAGAATGACATGTCCAATGCGAAAATGTCATCTCATGCTTAATATGTAAATTATTTTATTCTCTGCTGCCCTATTTTGTAGAAAAAGTAACTTTTATTATATGTAAATTAGCCTCCTAGGAGCGGGGGGCGGTAACCTGTCCGATCCTAATCCTGCGCCGGGTGTCCTTTGTTCGGCGCAGGGGCAGTGAGTGTAGCAGGCTTCCGGCTTCCTCACTGCGCCTGTGCTGACTTCTCTTCCGGGTGTACTCTGACGTAGTCGGCGCAGGCGCAGTGAGGAAGCCGGGAGCCTGCTACACTCACTGCGCCTGCGCCGAACGAAGGACAAGCGGCGCAGGATTAGGATCGGCCAGGGCCGGCAGTAGATGGAGCGAGCTGCTTGGCCCTGTCAATCAAGAAAAAGAAGGTGGGCAAAACGGCGCTTCTAGGAGCAGGGTTACCGCCCCCCCTGCTCCTAGGAGGCTAATTTACATATAAAAAAAGTTACTTTTTCTACAAAATGGGGCAGCAGAGAATAAAATAATTTACATATTAAGCATGAGATGACATTTTCGCAATGGAAATGTCATTCTGTTTAATATGGTAAATTTTGGTGACAGAAACCCTTTAATGTGTGAACAGAGTCAAACAAGTACTAGATTACCAAAACTGCAGCCACGCAAGGTCTGCACAGGGACTAGACATTGGTGTGGAATGTATGTTCAACTGACCAGCTCCCTATATGTTTAAAGAGGACCTTTCCCCACTCCTGACATGCCTGTTTTAATAGCTCCATGCATACCCCATGTAATAACAATTCTGGAACATCTATTCTTGTGGCTCTATGTTGTGCCATTCCTTTATTATTTGCACTAGAAGTTATGAATGAATTGCTATTTGCCTTCAGTAAAGGAACAGAGGGGAGGTGACCAGTTGGGGGGGGTGTCCCTACACAGACAGACTCTAGCCAATCAGTGCTGTCATGTTCAGACTGTGCAGGTACATACCCCCAACTGGTTACCTCCCCTCTGTACCCTTACTGAAGTCAAATAGCAATTCATTCATAACTTCTAGTGCAAATAATAAAGGAATGGCACAACATACAGACATAAGAATAGATGTTCCAGAATTGTTATTACAGGGGGAATGCTTGAAGCTATGATAACAGGCATGTCAGGATTGGTGAAAGGTCCTCTTTAAGGTGTGAATAGAGCCAAATAAATATTAGATCACCAAAAGTGCAGCCACACAAGGCCTCCACAGGGACTAGATAGTGTTGTTGAATGTATGTTTGTTCAACCGACTATTAAATTGTATGTCCAAAGAGTGAACAAAGTGAAATCAGTGCCAGGCTATCATAAAGTGCAGCCACGCAAGGCCTGCACAGGGGCTAGACAGTGGTGTGGAATGTACATTCAACTGACCAGCTGGCTATATGTTTAAAGTGTGAACAGAGTCAAACAAGTATTAGATCACCAAAAGTGCAGCCACGCAAGGCCTGCACAGGAACTAGACTGTGGTGTGGAATGTATGCCTGTTCAACCTATTGGTTAGTTGTACGTTCAATGTGTGAGCAGAATTAAACTGTTTTCAAGATATTAAAAAGTACAGCCACGTAAGGCCTGTTTAGGGAAGAGAGTGGCATGGCGTATATAGAGACTCACAGTCCAGGGTCCAATCTCAGCCACATTAAAATCCACAAAGGAAAAAATAGTGGTATATTTATTCGTATATTGATAAATACTACAGGACCAGAATAGTGCTGCCTCTTGGATCTGTACAGGGACAGACAGTACTGCAATTTACCTTCACATCCCTGAGTGTTACCTAAAATAATACCGCACCATACATGCCAGGTCTAGACCTATATTGGAGATCTAAACAATTAATACTGCCACTATATAGAAGATAGTAACACGCTGCCTCCTGTTCATAGTTTTAATACTACCTTTTTTTGTTAAGTTTTGTATATTTTAAGTTGGTAATAAAAGTTATGTTTTACTGATGACACCAGTACAAGGGGGTATTTAGGGCTTCACAGTAATAAAAGTTATGTTTTACTGATGACACCAGTACAAGGGGGTATTTAGGGCTTCACAGCCCTTGTGGAATTTTTGTATTTTGATTTCCCGGGTGTCCAACAAGGGGATTAACAGTGTTATTCACATAATTTTTGGACACTTGTGCAGAACAAGTTACTCTTTCTTATGACATTAACATTTGTCTATAAATAGGGGCAGAGATATACCCTCATTAAGGAATAATTTTTGGAGGCTTGGTTTTGACAAGCCACAGTTTTTTCCAATAACCTTATGTGTGATTAAACACCATCTGTCCCAAATAATTGACAATCTTTGGAAGGTTTGTAAAAAATTAGTCCCTGAGTCCCTCGGGGTGTCATATACCAATTTTGTAAGGCCAAATGGAGCATATTTGATTTGTCTAGAATTGATTCAGACACAAATTGAAATTTCTCAAAAATTAAACAAATTGGACAAATTTAAATGTCTCTAATGTAAAAATATAATTCAGTGCTTTGACATCTATTACAAAATGATGATACTATGGAACAGCTTATCTAACAAACCACCAATAGTTTACACCAAAGCCCTGTAACGGGCAGTGGATGTGAAACTACTGCTACAACCAATTGGTTTGACTTTTGGATAGACCTAAGGGTATTATCCTGGCAGTCCCTTAATATTCACCCTTAAACCCCTATATAGGGATTTGAAATCTGCTGCACGGGCACCACCAGGATGCAACTACTTGGACCAAGTCCCATGTGGTTGGCTGCTGTTCCATGAGGTGAGAGACACAAATGCAAAGCACTGAAAGATCTGGCAATACTTATCAGGAAACAGGTAGATGTCAGGGCAAGCAGAGTATGTGCATATCTGTGAAGCAAGTCTGAGATCAGGACATTCATCAATGGGTCAATACAGTAAACAGGCAATAGTCAGTTCAGACAGCACAGAATCGGAGTTCAGTTACACAGGTAGGCAAACAGAATAGCACACATTTGCAAGAAACTAGCAAGCTACAAAACCTAAAGTTCAGATACCTTCTCCTTGTTGAAGGTGCCTTAAATACCCTGAGGTGGCCAGTCATAGAGTGGTGAAAATTAGGGCTTGCACATGCTGTTCCTGTAAGGGCTGGGAAGTGCCCGTCCTACAGGCAGACAGAAGGGACCAGAAAGGAAGTGAGTTCTGGTGGACGGACCCGCTGCAGGAAAACAGAAGAGGCTGCTGGTCTGGACTGCTGGACCAGCAGCAGGGAAAGGGTGAGTAATGCATCCACAGAAGTGGAACAGCAGTAGGCATGGGCTGCCAACATAACAAGCCTCAGATTTAGGTCTGACAAATGTTACAGTTAAAAACCAGTACCTTGATGGGGGGGGGGGGATAGCATCTCAACCTTCCACAGTAGTACAAGTAGCAGTAGTCATTACACGGTATATTCTTTTTCTGTATCATAATTTCCTTTCTGTTGTTATTTTACTTTTCGTGCAATATTTATTGGTGTAATTTTATCAAGCAATCACAACTATTTAGCCATATCATAGTCATATATATTGTTTATGTTAAACCTTATCTTTAAAGGGTTCTCCAGGAATTAATAAAAATAAAATACTTAAATATTACTTTATTATGAATATATTCCCAAATACCTCTCATTAGTTATAATGGCTCATTTTGTCTATCAGGAGAAATAAAATGGCCGCTGTCCTATTAGTTCACACAAAAGCTGTTCTAACCACACAGTGGGAAAACACTGAGCTAAAGAGTTGCCTCATCCTCCTCTCTGCTCTACCTGTCAGGGGTTATGATCCTGAATAAAGATGATAAGAACTTTAGCTGAATCTCTGTAGGAATGGAGTTCATGAGGAGACATGAAGTACAGAGAGGATGGACAGGACAGACTGTGGTAATGTGGGGCTGTGGTAATGGAGAATGCATACAAGTGCTGCTGCTCATTACCACATCCCCACCTCCTCTCTGTACTTCATGTCTCCTCATGGACTCCATTCTTACAAAGATTCAGCTGAAGATCTTATCAGCTTTATTCAGGATCATAATCCCTGACGAGCAGAGAGGAGTGTAAATTTTATTTCTCCTGATGACTGGTCCCTAGACAAAATGAGCCATTATAAATAATGATAGGTATTTGGCAATATATTTATAATAAAGTAATATTTAAGTATTTTCATTTTCTTCATTCACTGAGAACCCCTTTAAGTATTCAATTATGTGTATGAGAAAGGAGAGCTATATTATCTCATCAGATCTAGCTTTGTTTTTGAACATATCAGAGACATAGCAATTGCACTGTATGATATATGCTTTAGAAGGGTTGTCACACAAAAAATCTTCGACATTTTTCAAACCAGCACCTGACACTATGATTTTTAAAAAATGTGCATGATATGAGTACAGTGTCAATACTATCCAGCCTAGGTTTTACACATTTTCCAAACATTCCATGTCTGGATTTCACTGTTTTCTAACTGCAAATATAAACAAGAAAAAAGAGGGAGACATCATCTTCTTCTAACTATGTTACTATGTTATTGAAAAAGAGGCAGACAGATCCCCAAATGCCACACAACACTGCATTACCTTCTGCTTTACACCATTATGTTAAGCAGAAGGGTGAACAATTGGCCCAACATGATAATACAACATTGATTGCCATCTAATCAAAAAATCCCTGCAGCCCAGTGGCGTAACTACAACTAACTGGGCCCCACAGTAAATTTTTTAATGGGGTCCCCCCAGAAACTTCCTCGCAACCCCGAACTCACATGCAACCCTCACTCTTGTGGCTAGTCAAGATTGAGCTCTCCCAGACAAGGCCTGACAGCCGCTCCATCTGCTTTTTTATAGTGTCACTGTATATAATGTCATTGTATAATACTGTTGAGGGGGGCCTGGCAATAAAATCTTTTAGTCTCCCTCCTGAGGGGGCCCCTTGTGGGTCTGGGCCCCAAAGCAGCTGCTTCCCCTGCTTCCCCTATTGCTACGCCCCTGCTGCAGCCTACCCATGCTAGACACTGTGCAAGGCCACACATTTGCCAGGCTCACTGTTTGAACCCCACACTCTGACAGGGCTAGCAGCTGAAGTTATTTTTGGTTCAGGGCTACAAACTGGAGGGCAGAAGACAGTACATTATAACAGCTACAACTATCCTGAATTGATGAGTGTCCCACTTACCTTATATAACCCAATGGGGAAGATTTATCATAGCCTGGCGCCGTATGTATGGTAACCAGGCGTGCTGCCGGACACTGCGCCTAATTTATGATGAGACATACGCCTCGTATAAATTAGGTGCAACATCCGGCAGTCTGTATGCCAGTCAGTCAGTCAGTGCTGTTTTCCTGCTGTGATTGTGCAGGCAAAGCTCCAGTGCCTGCACATAGGATGGCCACTTGCTTCATCCCCAAAGGCCGTACATCATGAGCCATGCCATGCCCCTCATTGCTAATAGAAGAAAAAAAATGTACTGGAAGACCTGAAGGTGAGCTGTGCTGCGGCTCTCACCCTCAGTCAGGCACAGAGTGACATGTCCGCCACACTAGTGACTGACTGGGGGTGAGAGAAGCTTACAGATGGGAGTCAGTTTGTGCCTGCAGCTCATACTTAGACAGCACGAGCAACTGAAAAGGAAGGCACCCCAGCGTCCATCCAGGCCCTGCACCAGGAAACGGAATGCTCCAGCCTAAAGCCGGATGTCTGGCCACCCTACCTGCACATTAACCATGATGTTACTGAAAATCATAGAGGCTTAATGCAAGTTACTTCATGGTGGCTTAAAGGGTTAAGGGAAACATATAAGTAACACAATGCAATCTGCATTTCTTTATTTCTCCATACAATAAATGAATTACTTACATAATCTGGATCCCATGGTTCATAAGTCAAAGGAGTTAAAAACTGAATGACAATATATGATAAGAAGACAGCTGCCATCAGGAGTGGACTAATATATCTCCATGTAGCTTGCCAGTAAATATTTGGACGTCTGCCAGTCATCCATTGTATATCTTCACTGAACCTGGATAAAAACAGCTTTGTTAAAATGTGTTCAGTCATAAAAAGTAAATAGTGTTTTCTGACTTAAAGGGGGAAGGGTGTGCTATCAACAGGGGTGGACTGGGAACTTAAAGTGGCTCTGGAAAAAAATACTAAAAGTGGCCCCATTTTGTAGTTGGGTCCAAATTGATGGAAAACAGGGACAACACAAGTAGCCGAGCCCAGCAATACCACATTGTGGCTCATTATACCACCCCAACAGAGCCAAATATCACCGTCCATCACAATATACTGCCAGCAGCACAAAATACACATAACTTTCTGATGAAGGCCTCTGTAACATAACCGTATGTATTTTGCAGTCTGCAAAACGCTGATCCGCAAAAAATAAGGATTACGCCTGTTTTGCAGATCCATTGTAACAATGTCTATCCTTGTCTGCAAAATGGACAGGAATAGGATGTTCTATTTTTTTTTTTTCTGGGGCTACGGAACGGACATACGGATGCGGACAGCACAATCTGTGCTGTCCACATTTTTTGAGGACCCATTGAAATGAATAAGTCCGCATCTAATCCACAAAAAATGCGGGTTGGATATGGATCAAAAATATGGTCATGTGAATGCACTGTAATGTTTATTAACTCTTTCTGGGAGGGAGATGGGAAAATAGAGCAATATTGCCACTGAGTTTTTACATTATAAATTTTTCAGTGCTCTTTTTTATATAAATAACAATCAGTAATATCTTTATTCTCTGGGTAAGTACGATTACAGCAATACCAAATACGTATTTTTTTTAACGTTTTACTACTTTTGTGCAATAAAACTCCTTTTTTTTAAAAAGAAGAAAATCTTTTTTGCATCGCCACATCCCAAGACCCATAACTTTTAAAATTTTCTTTCTATAGAGTTGTGTGAGGGCTTGATTTTTGCTGAACGACTTGTAATTTTCATTGGTATAATTTTTGAGTAAATATTACGTTTTTTAAAGCGTTCGCCATAGGGGATAATTTACATCATATTTGTGTAGCGTGGCTTGTTACAGACACGGCAATACCAAACTTATAATAATAATTTCTTTTACCTTTTTTTTAACCACTTAATATTTCCACAAGGAGACTATAACAGGCAATCTTTTGATTACTTCTAAAATACAATGCAGTATCCCTATAGTAACTGAAGATAGTAAGTGAAGTCCACGTGGAATGCCTTTGATTAGCCTTCTCAGGATAAATACTTGAAAAAATTTCAGATGGATCCAGCGAGTAAAAATCAATATGCTTTATTTCATATGAAAAATAAAATATGCACTAAAATATGCACATAGACATGATGACAGTCTGATGCGTTTCGACCTGTAAGGTCTTAAATGGTTATTACGGTAAAGTAACTTGATTTTTGAAAAACTGCATTAAAGGGGTATTCCCATCTTAGACAATGGGGGCATATCGCTAGGATATGCCCCCATTGTCTTATAGGTGCGGGTCCCTCACATTCGTTTCTATTAGCGCAGTGGGGGGTCCTCCAGGCTCAGAGCTCCCCCGCTTCGTCCTCAATATAGGTGCGGGTCCCAGCAGTGGGACCCGCACCTATAAGACAATGGGGGCATATCCTAGCGATATGCCCCCGTTGTCTAAGATGGGAATACCCCTTTAAGGCTAGGGGACCAAGGCTCTGCCTAGGTAAGGCTGGGTGAAAACCTGGAAACATCAGAAAATGATGAGGCTGCCTAATCCCACCATTACCCCAAATTCTCCTGCAACAGCCTGGTGGTTACCCTCATGGCAATTGGCAATCAGACCAAGAAAGGCGAGGCACATGACCATCACATGTTAGGGAAGCACCCAACTAGGTGCAACGAAGGTCCATCACCCATGCCCATGCTGGCACTGCTCTCCTATCCCCAGTCACACGATGCAGGCATACGCCTGACACAGCATGGCGGTGACACCAACAAGTGACCAATTTAGATGAGGTAGCAGGTGAGCCACCCAAAAATTTAGCCTGACGCAGCATGGCGGTGACAACAGAGTGACCGAGTTAGACTGAGGTAGCAGGAGGTGAAGCACGGATGGTAATTCGAAGGAGGAGGAGGAGGGGTTGGAGGAAGAGGCATAGTAAGTCTGAGAAACCGTGACTGAGGTAGGCCCCGCAATCCTCCAAGTGGGCAGTACATGAGCAGCCCCAGGGTGACCAAGCTACACGACAGTAGCAGGTAGAGCACATAAAAAATTTAGCGTGGCCCTGTATGGCTGTGACTACAGAGTGACCGAGCTACACGACGGTAGCAGGTAGAGCACTGAAAAAATTTAGCGTGGCCCTGTATGGCTGTGACTACAGAGTGACCGAACTACACGACGGTAGCAGGTAGAGCAAGGAAAAATTTTGCGTGGCCCTGTATGGCTGCGACTACACATTGACCGAGCTACACGACGGTAGCAGGTAGAGCAAATTAAAAATTTAGCGTGGCCCTGTAT